>JAEUCK010010731.1:0-16691 GCA_017311455.1 Otocyon megalotis megalotis
TTAGGGTACAGGTTAGGTTTAGAGTTAGGGTTAGGGTTAGGGTTAGGGTTAGATTTAGGTTTAGGGTTAGGGTTACGGTACAGGGTAGGATTAGGGTTAGGATTAGGGTTACGGTACAAGTTAGGGTGAGGGTTAGGTTAGTGTTAGGGTTACGGTTACGGTACAGTTTAGGGTTAGGGTTAGGGTTAAGGTTAGGGTTACAGTACAGGTTAGTGTTAAGGTGAGGGGTAGGGTTACGGTTCCAGTAAGTGTTAGGTTTCGAGTTAGCGTTAAGTTTAAGGTTACGGTACAGTTTAGGGTTAAGTTTAGGGTTAGGGTTAGGGTTAGGTTTAGGGTTATGGTACTGGTTAGGGTTAGGGTTAGGGTTGGGTTTAGGGTTACGGTTAGGGTTATGGTACAGGTTAGGGTTATGTTTAGTTTTAGGGTTAGGGTTAGGGTTAGGGTTAGGGTTAGGGTTAGGATTACGGTACAGGTTAGGGTTAGTGTTAGTGTTAAGGTTAGGGATAGGGATAGGGTTAGGTTTAGTGTTAGGTTTACGTTCCAGGTTAGGATTAGAGTTACCGTACAGGCTAGGGGTAGGTTTAGGGTTAGGGTTAGGGTTGCGGTACAGTTTAGGTTTAGGATTAGGGTTTGTGTTACGGTACAGGGTAGGGTTAGGGTTAGGTTTAGGGTTAGGTTTATGATACAAGTTAGGGATAGGGTTAGGGTTAGGGTTACGGCACAGGTTAGTGTTAGGGTTAGGGTTAGTGTTAGGGTTGGGTTTACCATACAGGTAAGGGTTAGAGTTTGTGGTAGGGTTATGGTACAAATTAGGGTAAGGGTTAGGGTTAGGTTTCGTGTTACGGTACAGGTTAGGTTAGGGTTAGGTTTAGGTTGAGGATTACGGTACAGGTTGGGTTGAGGTTTAGGGTTAGGGTTAGGGTTATGGTACAGGTTAGGTTTAAGGTTAGGTTTAGGGTTCGGGTTAGGGTTAGGGTTAGTGTTAAAGTACAGGTTGGAGTTAGGGTTATTGTGAGAGTTACGGTTAGGTGCCATAGAGGTTAGGTTTAGGTTAGGGTTAGGGGACAGGGTAGCTTTAGAGTTAGGGTTAGCGTTAGGGTTAGGTACAGGTTAGGGTTAGTGTTAGGATTAGGGTTAGGGTTACAGCACAGGGTAGTGTTAGGGTTAGGGTTAGGATTACGGTACAATAGGGTTAGGGTTGAGGTTAGTGTTAGGGTTAGGGTTATGGTACAGGTTAGGGTTAGCGTTAGCGTTAGGGTTAGGGTTAGGGTTAGGGTTAGGGTTAAGGTTAGGGTTACGGTACCTGTTAGGGTTAGGGCTATGGGTAGGGTAACGTTTCCAGTAAGGGTTAGGGTTATGGTTAGCGTTAGAGTTAGGGTTATGGTACAGTTTAGGGTTAAGTTTAGGGTTAGGGTTAGGATTAAGTTTAGGGTTACAATAGTGGTTAGGGTTAGGGTTAGGGTTGGGTTTAGGGTTTCGGTAAGGGTTTCGTTATAGTTTAGGGTTACGGTGAGGGTTAGGGTTATGGTTAGGGTTAGGTTTAGGGTTAGGTTTACGGTCCAGGTTAGGGTTAGGTTAGGATAAGGGTTACCGTACAGGTTATGGTTAGGGTTAGGGTTAGGGTTGAGGTACAGTTTAGGGTTAGTTTTAGGGTTAGAGTAACGTAACAGGTTAGGGTTAGGGTTAGGCTTAGGGTTAGGGTTGCAGTATAGGTTAGGGTTAGGGTTAGGGTTACGGTGCAGGTTAGCATTATGGTTAAGGTTAGTGTTAGGTTTAGGGTTACAGTACAGGTTAGTGTGAGGGTTAGGGTTACGGTACAGATTATGGTTAGGTGTAGGGATAGGGTTAAGGTTACAATACGGGTTAGGGTTAGAGTTAGGGTTACGGTACAGGTTAGGGTTAGGGTTAGGGTTAGGGTTACAGTACAAGTTAGGGTTATGGTTAGGATTAGGGTTAGGGTTACTTTATAGGTTAGATTTAGGTCTAGGGTTAGGGTTAGGGTGAGGGTTATGGTACACGTTTGTGTTAGGGTTAGTATTAGGGTTAGGGTTAGGTTTATGCTACATGTTAGGGTTAGGTTTAGGGTTAGGGTTAGGGTTACGGTAGAGGTTAATGTTAGGGTTAGGGTTACGGTACAGGTTAGGTTTACGGTTAGGGTTACGGTTAGGGTTAGGGTTAGGGTTACGTTACAGGTAAGGGTTACGGTAGGTTACGGTTTCGGTACAGGTTAGGGTTAGGTTTAGGGTAAGGGGTATGGTACAGGTTATGGTGAGGTGTAGGGTTAGGGTTAGGCTTACGGTACATGTTAGGGTTAAGGTTAGGGTTAGGGTTACGGTACACGTTAGGGTTAGGTTTAGGGTTGGGTTAGGTTTAGCGTCAGGTTGAGGGTTAGGGTTAGGGTTAGTATAAGGTTACGATACAGGATAGGGTTAGGGTTAGGTTTATGCTACAGTTAGGGTTAGGGTTAGGATTAGGGTTAGGGTTAGGGTTAGGGACAGGTTGAGGGTTAGGTTTAGGGTTAGGGTTAGGTTTACGGTACAGGTTAGGTTTAGGTTTAGGGTTAGGGTTAGGGTTAGGGTTACGGTACAGTTCAGGGTTAGGCTTGGCGTTAAGGTTAGGGTTAGGGATATGGTTACGGTACAGGTTTGGTTTAGGGTTTTGGTTAGGGTTAGGGTGAGTATTACTGTACATGTTAGGATTAGGGGTAGTGTTAGGATTACTGCATAGTTTAGGGTTAGGGTTAGGTTTAGGTTTAGGGTTACGGTACAACTTATGTTTAGGGTTAGTGTAGGGTTAGGGTTACGGTACAGGTTAGCATTATGGTTAGGGTTAGGTTTAGGGTTACGGTACAGCTTAGGGTTAGGGTTAGGGTTACGGTACACATTATGGTTAGGTGTAGGGATAGGTTTAAGGTTACAGTACAGGTAGGGTTAGAGTTAGGGTTACGGTACAGTTTAGGGTTAGGGTTAGGGTTAGTGTTAGGGTTACGGTACAAGTTAGGGTTACGGTTAGGATTAGGGTTAGGGTTACGGTATAGGTTAGAGTTAGGTTTAGGGTTAGGGTTAGCGTGAGGGTTATGATACACGTTAGTGTTAGGGTTAGTATTAGGGTTAGGGTTTGGGTTAGGTTTACGGTACATGTTAGGATTAGGTTTAGGTTTAGGGTTAGGTTTACAGTAGAGGTTAGTGTTAGGGTTAGGGTTACAGTTACCGTACAGGTTAGGTTTACGGTTAGGGTTAGTGTTAGGGTTAGGGTTACGGTAGAGGTTAGGGAAAGGGTTAGGGTTAAGGTTACGGTACCGGTAAGGTTTAGGTTAGGGTTAGGGTTAGGGTTACGGTTCAGGTTAGGGTTAGGGTTAGGATTAAGGTACAGGGTAGGGTTACGGTTAGGGTTAGGACTACGGTACAAGTTAGGGTTAGGTTTAGGTTAGTGTTAGTGTTAGGGTTACGGTACTGGTTAGGTTTAGGGTTAGGGTTAGGGTACAGGTAAGGGTTATGGTTAGGGTTAGGATTAGGGTTACGGTTCAGGGAAGGGTTAGTGTTAGGTTTAGTGTTAGGGTTATGGTACAAGTTAGTGTTAGGTATAGAGTTAGCGTTAGGGTTAGTGTTACGGTTAGATTTATGGTACAGTTTAGGTTAGGTTTAGGGTTACGGTTAGGGTTAGGGTTAGGGTTACAGTACAGGTTAGGGTTACGGTTAGGGTATCGTTACTGTACAGGTAAGGGTTAGGTTTAGGGTTCGGATTAGTGTAAGGTTAGGGTTAGGGTTCGGGTAGAGTTAGGGTTAGGGTTAGGGTTAAGTTTAGGGTAAGGTTAGGGTTAGACTTACGGTACAGGTTAGGGATAGGGTTAGGGTTAGGGTAAGGTTTAGGGTTAGGTTAGGGTTACGTTAGTGGTTAGGGTTAGGCTTAGGTTTGTGTTTAGGGTTACGGTAATGGTTACGGTACAGGTTAGGGTTCTGGTTAGGGTTAGGGTTAGGGTTAGGGTTGGGTTTAAGGTTAGGGTTAATGTTAGGGTAAGGGTTATAGAACAGGTTAGGGATAGGGTTGGGGTTAGGGTTAGGGTTAGGGTTAGGGTGAGGTTTAGTGTTAAGTCTATGGTACAGTTACAGTATAGGGTTAGGTTTACCATGCACGTTAGGGTTAGGGTTAGGTGAGCGTTAGCGTTGCGGTACAGGTTACGGTTAAGTTTACCGTACACGTTAGGGTTAGGGTTAGAGTTAGGTTTAGGGTTACCATACAGGTTAGCGTCAGGGTTAGGGTTAGGGTTAGGGTTACAGTTAGGCTTGCGGTAAAGTTTAGGGTAAGGGTAGGGTTAGGGTTACCGTACAGGTTATGGTTGGGCTTAGGGTTAGGGTTGGGGTTGCGCTACATGTTAGGGTTAGGTTTCAGGTTAGGGTTAGGGTTAGGGTTACGGTACAGGTTAGGTTTAGGGTTAGGGTTAGTGTAACGGTACAGGTAAGGGTTACGGTTAGGGTTAGGGATAGGGTTAGATTTAGGGTTAATGTAGCCGTACAGGTGTGTGTTAGGGTTACGGGTAGTGTTAGGGTTACTGTTAGGATTACGATACCGGTTAGGTTGAGGGTTAGCGTTAGCGTTACTGTACAGGTTAGGGTTAGGTTTAGGTTTAGGGTTAGGGTTATGGTACAGGTTAGGGTTACCGTTAGGGTTTCGGTACAGGTTAGGTTTAGGGTTAGGTTTAGGTTACGATTCAGTTTAGGATTAGTGTTAGGGTTAGGGTTAGGTTTAGGGTAAGGTTTACAGTACAGGTTAGGGTTAGGGTTTGTGGTAGGGTAATGGTTCAGGTTAGGGTTAGGGTTAGGCTTAGGGTTACGGTACAGGTTAGGGTTAGGGTGAGGGTTACTGTACATGTTAGGGTTAGGGTTCGGTTTAGGATTTGGGTTATGGTTACAGTTAGGTTTAGGGTTGCCGTTTAGGTATGTGTTTGGGTTACGGGTAGGGTTAGGGTTAGGTTTAGGGTTAGGGTTACGGTACCGGTTAGGTTGAGGGTTAGTGTTAGGGTTACAGTACAGGTTAGGGTGAGGGTTAGGGTTAGGGTTAAGGTTAGGGTTAGGTTTAGGGTTATGGTACAGGTTAGCGTTAGGGTTAGGGTTAGGGTTTCCGTACAGGTTAGGGTTAGGGTTAGGGTTTCTGTACAGGTTAGGTTCAAAGTTAAGGTAAATGTTACGGTACAGGTTAGGTTTAGGGTTAGGTTTAGTATTATGGTACAGGTAAGGTTTACGGTTAGGGTAAGGGTTAGGGTTAGGTTTGCCGTGCAGGTGTGGGTTAGGGTTATGGGTAGGGTTAGGGTTAGGTTTAGGGTTACAGTACAGGTTATGGTGAGGATTAGGTTTAGGGTTATGGTACAGGTTATGGTTAGGTTTAGGGTTAGGGTTAGAGTGAAGGTTATGGTACAGGTTGGGTTTAGGTTTAGGGTTAGGGTTAGGGTTAGGGTTATGGTACTGGTTAGGTTTAAGTTTAGTGTTAGGTTTAGGGTTAGACTTAGGGTTAGGGTAGGTGTTAAGGTACAGGTTAGGATTAGGGTTAGTGTTAGGTTTAGGGTTAGGTTGGCCATAGATATTAGGGTTAGGTTTATGGTTAGGGTACAGGTTAGGTTTAGAGTTAGGGTTAGGGTTAGGTTTAGGTTTGTCTTAGAGGTTAGGGTAGGGTTAGGGTACAGTCAGGTTTAGAGTTAGGGTTATGGTTAGGGTTACGGTACAGTTTAGGTTTAGGGTTAGGTTTAGGGTTAGGGTTACGGTACAGGGTAGGGTTAGGTTTAGTGTTAGGGTTACGGTACAATTAGGGTGAAGTTTCCGGTTAGTGTTAGGGTTAGGGTTATTGTACAGGATAGGGTTAGTGTTAGGGTTAGGGAGAGGGTTAGTGTTAACCTATAGGTTAGGTTTAGGGTTAGAGTTAGTGTTATGGTACAGATAAGGTTTAAGGTTAGGTAAGGGTAAGGGTTACGTTTGCCGTGCAGGTGTGGGTTAGAGTTACATGTAGGGTTAGGGTTAGGTTTAGGGTTACCGTTCAGGTTAGGGTACAGGTTACGGTTAGGGTTAGGGTTAGGTTTAGGGTGAGTGTTACGGTACAGGTTGGGTTTAGGTTTAGGGTCAAGATTAGGGTTATGGTTACGGTTATGGTACAGTTTAGGGTTAGGGTGAGGGTTAGGGTTAGGGTTAGGGTTAGGGTTAGGATTAGGGTTAGTGTTATGGTACAGGTTAGGCTTAGGGTTAGTGTTAGGGTTAGTGTTATGTCTGCCATAGAGTTTAGGGTGAGGTTTAGGTTTAGGGTACAGGATACGTTTATAGTTAGGGTTAGGTTTTGAGTTATGGTACAGGTTAGGGTTAGGGTTATGGTTACGGTACAGCGTAGGGTTAGGTTTATGGTTAGGGTTACGGTACAAGTTAGGGTTAGGTTTAGGTTAGTCTTAAGATTAGGCTATGGTACAGGTGAGGTTTATGTTTAGTGATAGGTTTAGGGTTAGGGTGAGGTTTACGGTACAGGTTAGGTTTAGGGTTAGGGGTAGGGTTACGGTTAAGGTAAGCATTGGGTTTAGGGTTAGTGTTAGGCTTAAGTTAACGGTACAATTTAAGGATAAGTTTAGGGGTAGGTTTAGGGTTAAGGTTAGGTTTAGGGTTACGGTACAAGTTTGGGTTAGGGTTAGTGTTAGGGGTAGGGTTAGGTTTGCCATAGAGTTTAGGGTTAGGATTAGGGTTAGGGTACAGGTTAGGTTTAGAGTTAGGGTTAGGGTTAGGGCTAGGTTTATGGTATAGATTAGGGTTAGGGTTAGGGTTATACATAGGGTTATTGTTAAGGTTAGGGTTACGGTTTTGGTTAGGGTTAGGGTTACGGTACAGGTTAGGGTTAGGGTTAGGCTTAAGTTTAGGGATACGGATAGGGTTACGCTTAGTTTTAGGTTTACGTTCCAGGTTAGGGTTAGGGTTGGGTTTAGGGTTAGGGTTACTGTACAGGGTAGGGTTAGGTTTAGGGTTAGGGTTAGGGTTACGGAATAGGTTAGTGTTAGGGTTAGGGTTAAGGTTAGGTTTAGGGTTACAGAATAGGTTAGGGTTAGGCTTAGGGTTAGGGTTAGGGTTAGGTTTATGGTACAGGTTAGGCTTAGGTTTAGGGTTAGGGTTAGGGTTACGGTACAGGTTAGGTTTAGGGTTAGTATTAGGGTTAGGGTTAGGGTTAGTGTTTTGTTATAGGTTAGGGTTATGATTAGTGTTAGGGTTAGGGTTAGGTTTGCCATAGAGGTTTGTGTAAGTTTAGGGTTAGGGTACAAGTTAGATTTTGAGTTAGGGTTAATTTTAGCGTTATGGTTACGATACAGGTTAGGGTTAGGTTTAGAGTTAGGGTTACGGTTAGGGGTAGGTTTAGGGTTAGGGTTAGGATTAGGGTTACTGTACAAGTTAGGGTTAGGGTAGTGTTAGGGTTAGGGTTACGGTACAGGTTAGTGTTAGGGTTAGGGTTAGGGTTAGGGTTAGGTATATGGTACAGGTTACGGTTAGGGTTAGGAGTCGGGTTACGGTACAGGTTAGAGTTAGTGTTAGGGCTAGGTTTACGGTACAGTTTAGTGTTAGGGTTAGGTTTAGGGTTACGGTACAGGTAAGGGTTACAGTTAGGGTTAGGGTTACGGTTAGGGTTGCGATACAGTTGCGATTTAAGGTTATTGTTAGGGTTAGGGTTAGGGTTAGGGTTACGGTTCAGGGTGGGGTTAGGTTTAGGGTTAGTGTTAGTGTTACGGTAAAGTTAGGGTTAGGGTTAGTTTAGTGTTAGGGTTAGGGGTACGGTACAGGTTAGGGTTAGAGTTAGGGTTACGGTACAGGTAAGGGTTTCGGTTAGGGTTAGGGTTACGGTTAGGGTTAGTGTTAGGGTTACAGTACAAGTTAGGGTTAGGGTTAGGGTTACGGTACAGGATAGGGTTAGGTTAGGTTTATGGTTATGGTTAGGGTTACGGTAGAGGTTAGGGTTACAGTTAGGGGTATGGTTATGGTACAGGTAAGGGTTAGCTTTAGTGTTAGCGTTAGGTTTGCGTTATGGTACAGTTTACGGTTAAGTTTAGTGTTAGGTTTAGGTTTAGGGTTAGGGTTACGGTAGTGGTTAGTGCTGGACTTAGGGTTGGGTTTAGGGTTACGGTTACAGTTACAGTACAGGTTAGGGTTACGATTAGGGGTATGAGAACGGTACAGGTAAGGGTTAGGTTTAGTGTTTGGGTTAGGTTTGAGTTATGGTACAGTTTAGGGTTAGGTTTAGGGTAACGGTAGCGGTTAGGGTTAGGCTTAGGGTTGGGTTTAGGGTACAGTTAGGGGTAAGGTACAGGTTAGGGTTACGGTTAGGGTTAGGGTTAGGGTTAGGGTTAGGGTTAGGGTTAGGGTTAAGTTTAAGGTTTGGGTTAGGGTTAGGGTTAGGGTTACGGTACATGTTAGAGTTAGGGTTAGGATTAAGTTTAGGGTTAGGGATAGGGTTAGGTAAGTGTTAGGTATACAGTACAGGTTAGGGTTAGGGTTAGTGTTATCATACAGGTTAGGGTTAGGTTTAGGGTTTGGGTTGCCGTACAGATTAGGGTTAGGGTTACGGATAGGTTTAGGGTTAGGGTTACCATACAGGTTAGCGTCAGGATTAGGGTTGGGGTTAGGGTTAGGTTTAGGGTCGCGGTACAGGTTAGGATTAGGGTTAGGGTTACCATACAGGTTAGGTTTAGGGTTAGGGTTAGGGTTAGGGTTACCATTCAGGTTAGGGTTCGGGTTAGGGTTACTTTTACAGTACAGGTTAATATTAGGTTTAGGGTTAGGTTTAGGATTACGGTACGGGTTATGGTTAAGGTTAGGGTTAGTGTTAGGGTTAGGGTTACGGTACAGGTTAGGGTTAGTTTTAGGGGTAGGGTTAGGGAAACGGTACAGGTTAGGGTTAGGGTTAGTTTTAGGGTTAGTGTTAGGGTTAGGGTTATGGTACAGTTTAGGGTAGGGTTAGTGGTAGTGTTACACTACAGGTAAGGGTTATGCTTAGGGTTAGGGTTAGGGTTAGGGTTAGGGTTAGGTTTGCGGTACAGTTGTGGGTTAGGGTTACGGGTAGTGTTAGGGTAAGGGTAGGGTTACGGTACAGTATAGGGTTATCTTTAGGGTTAGGGTTAGGGTTATGGTACAGGTTAGGGTTTGGCTTAGGTTTAGGGTTACGGTACAGGTTAGTGTCAGAGTTAGGGATAGGGATAGGCTTAGGGTTAGGGTTGTGGTACGGTTAGGTTTAGGGTTAGGGTTAGGGTTAGGGTTGAGGAACAGGATAGGTTTAAGGTTAGGTTTACAGGTACAGTACAGGGTAAGCTTAGGTTTAGGGTTAGGGTTAGGGTTTCGGTACAAGTTAGGGTTAGGTTTAGGGTTAGAGTTAGGGTTAGGGTTACAATACAGGTTAGGTTTAGTGTTAGGGTTACGGTACAGGTTAGTGTTACGGTTAGGTATAGGGTTACGGTACAGGTAAGGTTTAGGGTTAGGGTTAGCTTTAGGGCTAGGGTTAGGGTACAGTTTAGGGTTAAGTTTAGGGTTAGTGTTAGAGTTAGGGTTTCGGTACTGGTTAGGGTTAGGCTTAGGGTTGGCCTTAGGGTTACGGTTATGTTTACGGTAAAGGTTAGGGTTACGTTTAGGGTTAGGGTTAGGGTTAGAGTTGCGGTACAGGTTAGGGTTGGGGTAAGGGTTGGGGTTACCGTAAAGTTTAGGGCTAGGTTTATGGTTAGGGTTAGGGTTGCAGTACAGGTTAGGGTTAGGGTTACCTTAGAGTTTACGGTTAGGGTTCGGGTTATGGTTAGGGTTAGGGTTACCGTACAGGTTAGTGTCAGGGTTAGGGTTAGTGTTAGTGTTAGGGTTAGGGTTGCGCTACAGTTTGGGTTAGGGTTAGTGTTGGGGTTACCGTAAATGTTAGGGTTAGTGTTATTGATCAGGTTAGGGTTGCAGTGTTAGGATTACAGTACAGGTTAGGGTTAGTGTTAGGGTTAGGTTTACGGTTTCGGTTATGGTACAGGTTAGGGTTACTGTTAGGGTCAGGGTTAGGGTTAAGGTTAGGTTTAGGGTTACGGTTAAGGTACAGGTTAGGGTTAGGGTTAGGTTTAAGGTTAGGGTCAGGGATATGTTTAGGTTTAGTGTTAGGTTTACGGTAGATGTTAGGGTTAGGATTAGGGTTATGGTTACCGTACAGGTTAGGGTTAGGGTTAGGGTTAGGGTTACGTTTAGGGATGCGGTACAGGTTAGGGTTATGGTTATGGTTAGGGTTACCTTACAGGTCAGGGTTAGGGTTAGGGTTATGGACTGGGTTAAGGTTATTGTACAGGTTCGTTTCAGGGTTAGGGTTAGTGTTCGGGTTAGGGTTAGTGTTATTTTTAGGGTTGCGTTACAGGTTAGTGTTAGGGTTACGGTTAGGGTTACCGTACAGGTTAGGGTTAGGTTTATGGTTATGGTTAGGGTGGGGTTTACCGTACAGGTTAGTGTCAGGGTTAGGGTTAGGGTTACCGTACAGGTTAGTGTTAGGGTTAGGGTTAGGGTTAGGTTTCGGGATGCGGTACAGGTTAGGGTTATGGTTATGGTTAGGGTTTAGGTTTTCAGGACAGGTTAGGGTTATGGTTATGGTTACAGTTACCGTAGAGATTAGGGTTAGGGTTTAGTTTATGATTAGGGTTAGGGTTACTTTCAGGGTTAGGGTTAGGGTTAGGGTTACGTTTAGGGTAAGGGTTGCGGTATAGTTTAGGGATAGGGTTAGGGTTGGGGTTACCATAAAGTTTAGAGTTAGGGATATGGTTAGCATTAGGGTTGCAGTAGAGTTTAGGGTGAGTGTTAGGGTTAGGGTTAGTGTTAGGGTTAGGTTTGTGGTACAGTTGTGGGTTAGGTTTACGGGTAGGGTTAATGTTAGGGTAGGGTTACGGTACAGGATAGGGTTATGAATAGAATTAGGGTTAGGGTTACTGTACAGGTTAGGGTTGGGGTTAGTGTTAGGGTTATGGTTCAGGTTAGGGTTACGGTACAGGTAAGGGTTAGGTTTAGCGTTAGGGTTAGGGTTACGGTAGAGTTTAGGGTTAAGTTTAGGGTTAGAGTTGGGTTATGATACAGGTTAGGGTGAAGTTTAGGGTTAGGGTTAGGGTTACGGTACAAGTTAGGGTTACCGTTAGTTTTAGGGTTAGGGTTACGGTATAGGTTAGCCTTAGGGTTAGGGTTATTGTTACGGTACAGGTAAGCATTAGGGTTAGGGTTAGTGTTAGGGTTAGGTTAGGGTTACGGTACAGGTTATGGTTAGTTTTAGGTTTAGGGTTAGGGTTATGGTACAGGTTAGGGTTAGGGTTAGGGTTAGGGTTACAGTACAGGATAGGGTGAAGTTTAGGTTTACGGTTAGGGTTACAGTACAAGTTAGGGTTACGGTTAGGTTTAGAGTTAGGGTTACGGTATAGGTTACCGTTAGGTTAGGGGTAAGGTTAGGTTTAGGGTTACGATACAGGTGAGGTAGGGTTATATTTAGGGTTAAGTTTAGGTTTAGGGTTACAGTACAGGTGAGGGTTAGGTTTGGGTGGAGGGTGAGGGTTATGGTTGAGGTTAGGGTTAGGGTTAGTGTTAGCATTACAGTACAGGTTAGGGTTAGTGTTAGGTTTAAAGTTAGGGTTATGTTTATGGTTTCGATTACAGTACAGGTTAGGTTTACGGTTAGGGATCGGGTTAGGGTTAAGGTTAGGGTTAGTGTTAGGGTTAGGGTTAGGGTTAGGGTTAAGTTTAGGTTTAGGGATAGGGTTAGATTTGGTGTTAGGTTTACGTTACAGGTTAGGGTAAGGATTAGGGTTAGGGTTACCGTAGAGGTTAGGGTTAGATTTAGGGTTAGGGTTAGGTTTAGGGATGTGGTACAGGTTAGGGTTATGGTTAGGGTTAGGATTACCATACAGGTTAGTGTCAGGGTTAGGTTTAGGGTTAGGGTTAGGGTTAAGGTTAGGGTTGTGGTAAAGGTTAGGGTTAGTGTTAGGGTCGGGGTTACCGTAAATGTTAGTGTTAGGGTTATGGATAGGGTTAGGGTTGCAGTACAGGTTATTGTTATGGTTAGGGTTACGGTTACGGTATAGGTTAGCCTTAGGGTAAGCGTTACGGTACAGGTAAGGGTTAGGGTTAGGGTTACGGTTACGGTAAATGTTATGTTTAGGTTTAGGGTTAGGGCTAGTGTTACAGTACAGGTTAGGGTTAGGGTTAGGGTTACGGTAGAGGATATGGCTAGGTTCAGGGTTAGGGTTAGTGTTAGGGTTATGGTTCAGGTTAGGGTTAGGTTTAGGGTTAGAGTTAGGTTTAGGGTTACGGTACAGGTTAGGGTTAGGTTTTCGGGTAGGGTTATGTTTACGGTACAGGTTAGGGTTAGTGTTAGGGTTACAGTTCAGGATAGGTTTAGGGTTAGGGTTAGGGTTAGGGTTAGATTTATGGTTAGGGTTAAAGTTACGTTCAAGTTAGGGTTACGGTTAGGGTTAGGATTAGGTTTAGGGTTAAGGTTAGGGTTAGGGTTACCTTTAGGGTTACGGTACATGTTAGGTTTAGGGTTAAGGTTAGGGTTAGGGATAGGTTTAGGTTTAGTGTTATTTTTACGGTACAGTTTAGGGTTAGGGTTAGGGTTATGGTACAGGTTAGGGTAACGGTTAGGTTTAGTGTTAGGGTTAGCGTTGCGGGAGAGGTTAGGGTTATGGTTGCGGGACAGGTTAGGGTTATGGTTATGGTTAGGCTTAACATACAGTTTAGGGTTAGGCTTAGGGTTACGTTTAGGGTTAGGGTTGCGGTACAGGTTAGGGTTAGGTTTAGGTTGGGGTTACCGTAAAGCTTAGGGTTAGGGTTATGGTTAGTGTTAGGGTTACAGTAGATGTTAGGGTTAGGGTTAGGGTAATTGTTATGGTATAGGTTAGCATTAGGATTAGGGTTAGTGTTAGGGTTACCGTACAGGTTATGGTTAGGTTTAGGGTTAGGGTTAGGGTCACGATACAGATTAGGGTTAGGGTTAGGGTTAGGATTAGGGTTACTGTACAGGTTAGGATGAAGTTTAGTGTTAGGGTTAGGGTTACGGTACAAGCTAGGGTTACAGTTAGGTTTAGGTTTAGCGTTACGGTATAGGTTAGCGTTATGGTTAGGTTTAGGGTTAGGTTTATTTTTAGAGTACAGGTTAGGGTTAGGGTTAGGTTTAGGGTTAGGTTTAGAGTTGCAGTACAGGTTAGGGCTGGGCTAGGTTTGGGGTTACGGTAAGGTTAGGGTTAGGGTAGGGTTAGGGTTAGGGTTGCGGGACAGGTTAGGGTTAGGTTTAGGGTTATGGTACAGGGTAGGGTTAGGTTTAGGATTAGGGTTAGGGTTTCGGTACAACTTTGGGTTAGGTTTAGGGTTAGAGTTAGGGTTAGGTTTATGGTACAGGTTAGGGTTAGGGATAGGGTTACGGTACAGGTTAGGGTTACTATTAGGGGTAGAGTTACGGTATAGGTAAGGGTTAGGGTTAAGGTTAGCGTTAGGCTTAAGGTTACGGTACAGTTTAGGGTTAAGTTTAGGGTTAAGTTTAGTGTTAGTTTTATGGTACTGGTTAGGGTTCGGCTTAGGTTTGGGTTTAGGGTTACGGTTATGGTTACGGTACATGTTAGGTTTACGGGTAGGTATAGGTTTAGGGTTAGGGTTAAGGTAGGGTTAGGGTTACGGTACATGTTAGGGTTAGGCTAGGGTTAGGGGGACCGTACACGTTAGAGTTAGGGTTAGGTTTATGATTAGGGTTAGCGTTGCAGTACAGGTTAGGGTTATTTTTACGGTTAGGTTTACCATACATGTTAGGGTTAGGGTTGGTTAGGGTTAGGGTTACCTTACAGGTTAGTGTCAGGGTTAGTGTTAGGGATAGGGTTAGGGTGAGGGTTGCAGTATAGGTTAGGGTTAGGTTTAGGGTTATGGTTACCATTACGGTTAAGGTACAGGTCAGGGTTACAGTTAGGGTTAGTGTTAGGGTTAGGGTTATGATACAGGTTAGTGTTAGGGTTAGGGTTAGGGTTAGGGTTAGGGTTAGGGTTACGGTTACATAACAAGTTAGGTTTAGAGTTAGTGGTAACGTTATGTTACAGGTTAGGGTTAGGGTTACTGTTCGGGTTTTGGTACAGGTTAGTGTTAGGTTTAGGGTCACGGGTACGGTACAGGTTATGGTTAGGGTTAGGGTTAGGGTTTTGGTACAGGTTAGTGTTAGTGTTAGGGTCAGGGTTACGGTACAGTTTAGGGTTATGGTTATGTTTATGGTTACTGTACAGGTTAGCGATAGTGTTAGGGTTAGGTTGAGTGTTACGGTACAAGTTATGTTTACGGTTAGGGTTAGTGTTAGTGTTACTGTACAGGTTAGGGTCCGAGTTTGGTTGAGGCTTACTGTTAGGGTTAGGGTTGTGGTACATGTTAGGGTTAGGGTTAGGGTTAGGGTTAGGGTTACAGTACAGGTTAGGGTTAGGGTTAGGGTTAGGGTTACGGTACAGGTTATGGTTATGCTTAGGGTTAGGGTTAGGGTTACAGTACAGGTTAGGTTTATGTTAAGGGTTAGTGTTAGTGTTAGGGTTACGGTACAAGTTAGGGTTACGTTTAGGATTAGGGTTACGTTTATAGTATAGGTTAGCATTACGGTTTGGTTTAGGGTTAGGTTTAGGGATATGGTACAAGTTAGGGTAATGGTTATGTTTATGGTTGGGGTTAGGGTTACGGTACATGTTAGGTTTAAGTTTAGGGTTAGGGTTAGTGTTAGGGTTACGGTACAAGTTAGGGTTACGTTTAGGATAAGGGTTAGGTTTACGGTAGAGGTTAGCATTATGGTTAGGTTTAGGCTTATGTTTAGGGTTACTGTACAGGTTAGGGTAATGGTTATGGTTAGGGTTAGGGTTACGGTACAGGTTAGCGTTAGGTTTAGGGTTAGGGTATGGATACGGTCCAGGTTAGGGTTACGGTTAGGTTTAGAGTTAGGGTTAGGGTAGGTTTAGGTTTAGGTTTAGGGTTAGGGTAATGGTACAGGTTATGGTTTGTTTTAGGGTTACGGTTAGGGTTACAGTACAGGTTCTGGTTAGGGTTAGGGTTAGGGTTATGGTAAAAGTTAGGGTACGGTTACGTTTAGGGTTAGGGTTATGGTATAGGTTAGCGTTAGGGTTAGGTTTAGGGTTAGTTTTAAGGTTACGGTACAGGTTAGGGTTACGGTTAGGGTTAGCGTTAGGGTTAGGGTTAGGGTTACGGTACAAGTTAGGGTTTCGGTTAGGTTTAGGGTTAGGGTTACGGTATAGTTTAGCGTTAGGGTTAGGGTTAGGGTTAGATTTAAGGTTACAGTACAGGTTAGGGTTACGGTTAGGGTTAGGTTTAGGTTTATGGTTACGGTACAGTTTAGGGTTAGGGTTAGCGTTAGGGTTAGGTTTACGGTACAGGTTAGAGTTAGGTTTAGGGTTAGGGTTAGGTTTATGGTACATGTTAGTGTTAGGGTTAGGGTTGGGGTTTTGGTACCGTTTAGGTTTAGGTTTAGGGTTAGGGTTACCGTACAGTTAGGGTTAGTGTTATGGTTAGGATTAGGGTTAGGGTAAGTGTTAGGTTTACCGTACAGGTTATTGTCAGGGTTAGGGTTAGGGTTACGGTTAGGTTTGCGTTAGATTAGGGTTAGGGTTAGGTTAGGGTTAGGGTTAGGTTTGGGTTACGTTACAAGTTAAGGTTACGGTTAGGTTTAGGGTTATGTTTAAGTTATAGTTTAGCATTAGGGTTATGGTTAGGGTTAGGGGGTTAGGGTTAGTGTTACTCTACAGGTTAGGGTTAGTGTTAGGGTTAGAGTTACGGTTAGGTTTAGGGTTAGGGTTAGGATTAGGTTACAGGTTATGGTTAGATTTAGGGTTAGGTTTAGGGTTACGGTACAGTTAGGGTTAGGTTTAGGGTTAGGGTTACCGTAAAGGTGGGGTTAGGGTTAGGGTTACGGTTAGGATAAGGGTTACTGTACAGGTTAGTGTGAGGGTTAGGGTTAGGGTTGCGGTAAAGATTAGGGTTGGGGTTAGGATTGGGGTTACCGTACAGGTTAGGGTTAGGGTTAGGGTGAAGATTTGTGTCAGGGTGAGGATTTTGTACAAGTTAGGTTTACCGTTAGGTTTAGGGTTAGGGTTACAGTATAGATTGTCGTTAGGATTAGGTTTAGGGTTCGGATTAGTGTTACAGTACAGGTTAGGGTTAGGTTTAGGGTTAGGGTTAGGTTTAGGGTTATGGAACAGGTTAGGGTTAGGGTTTAGGTTACGGTACAGGGTAGGGTTAGGGTTAGGGTTAGTGTTAGGTTTTCAATACAAGTTAGGTCAGGGTTAGTGTTAGGGTTAGGAATACGGTACAGGTTAGTGTTCTAGGGTTAGGCTTAGGGTTACGGTACAGGTTAAGTTTAGGTTTATGGTAAGGTTTACGGTACAGGCAGGGTTAGGTTTAGGGTTAGGGTTGGGGTTAGGGTTACGGAACAAGTTAGGGTTACGATTACGTTTAGAGTTAGGGTTACGGTATAGGTTAACTTTAGGGTTAGGATTAGTGTTAGGTTTTGGGTTACGGTACAAGTTACGGTTAGCATTAGGTTTAGGGTTAGGGTTACGGTAGAGGTTAGGGTTAGGGTTAGTGTTAGGGTTAGGGTTAGGGTTACGGTACAGTGTAGGGTTAGATTTAGGGTTAGGGTTAGGGTTTCGATACAAGTTAGGTTTAGGG